>JAURVB010003604.1:0-14195 GCA_033002965.1 Piper betle
CCCCGGAAGTGAAAGATCTTTAGTCCATTCCCACTTATAAACAATATCTTCTCCCAGTAGGTATTAGATGTGGGACTAAGTTGAGGGATCTCACAATCCACCCACCTTAGGAAATTTCCCCCGAAATGCCTATTCTTGGCCCGTTGCTAGTCCCAGCCCACGTCCGTTTTGGCCCGTGACCGGCAGCCTAGGCAACGTTTCTAGTCTTGGCCCATTGCTAACCCTAGCCCACGACCTTTTTGGCCCATGACCGGCAGCCTAGCTAACGTCCCTAGTCCATCCCACCATCTAACACGGAACCGGGTCGGCTCTGATACCACCTGTAACGACCAGCCTTTTTTCATGATATTGTGGGCCTAACTGGCTGGGTGTTACTCAAAAATAAAGTAATTATGTCAAACATTTTTTATAAATAATAACATATATAAAGATCCCACAGTCTTGGACCGTTTCCCAGCAGCCACACTTATTTCTCAATTAAATAAAATAAAAGAGTCCTCATTTTATTTTGCTCCATACTCTGGATGTGAATCACCTAATCTCGTATCTGCACACTTGCGGAGGCAATTCCGCGTTAGTGATTACAACACTAAGTAGTATAATAGATAAAACAAAACAAGTACATTCCATTATTTCCTTATGTTTATTTTAATATGCGGTGGAGCAATTCCGCTATACTCCAAAACTATGCGGAGGAGGTATCCGCTTTGATCCGCACACCCCGGCCGTAGCTTTTTTGTGGGGAGGTTACCACTACCGTCTCCAGTGCCAGTGCCTCGCACACCCCGACTGTAGCCTTTTTGTAGGGTAGCTATCACTGCACTCGGGTGATGGCTATGCCCCATTTGTGGGGAAGCTCTCACTACCAATTCTAGTGCCAATGCCTCACACACCCTGGCCGTAGCCTTTTTATGGGGCGGCTATCACTGCACTCCAGTGCGATGGAGGAATCGCTGTGCCTCACTCACCCCGGCCGTAGCCTTTTTATGGGGTGGCTATCACTACTCCAAAACAATGTCGATGCATTACAAAATTCACGCACATAACACGACTCAGTGTCGGACTGAGTCAATTCATTGACCCCGTTTGCACTCGGTGCATGGTAGTCGAATCTGGGCTCAGGCCGACCTAGGCTATCAACAAGGAAAATACGATGTTCTACCTATTATACGTACCTGATTTGTGATTAGTCTGACTGTGACCCGTGAACCCTAATACAGTAATGGGGAGGTCGCCTGGGACGGAGATGAGGGATGAAATACTCACACAGTAATGGGGAGGTCGCATGGGACGGAGATGAGGGATGAAATACTCCCTCCTCCTGCATATATATACACTTCAACCAGTCCCTCCATTGGTATTTCCTACGTTCAACGACCCCTTCTCCTTTTAGAAAATTAAATGATGGCTAGGGTTTGTGGAAGCACCCTTTCACCATAATTCCTTTAACCGGGTAATTGGGTAATTAACACAGTTCACTTAACCTTTTCACTCAACCTCTTAAATGGTATGGTTCACTTAAATGGTTAAATTGATAATTAATGTGTTCGAGTCGACTGATTCAACTAAAATCGTCCGATTAGAAATTGCTTTTCAATTTAACCGGGTAATTCATACTTAACCAGCTATTGAATTTTTTTTTCCGGGTCTTTACATAATACATACTTGTTGAAATTCAGCAAACCTTTTTAACAAGTTAGGTTTGCAAAAACTATTTTAAAAACTTATGTTATTCATTTCTAACCTTATTACCCTCTTGAAAACAATTTGGAAAACATTTGAAAACTATCAAATATAAACACAATAGTGAATTCAATGGACAGAAAAAGAACTTATACCTTTCTTGTGCCTTGAAACTCTTAGAATCCACTTTGTCTTCCCTTGTTAGACAAGGGACCTCCATTTGCAGCTCCAATGAATGTATTCCTTTTTGCCAAAAAGTGGTGAGTGAATGATCTTCTTGGAGCTTGAAGGTGGTGACTCTTTGTGGCCTCTTCCCTTTCCTTGGGTCATGTTGAGGCTTCTTCCCTTTGCTTGGGGCAAGTGAGGAAGTACTAGGCATCTTCCTTGAAGTGCTTGGTGATAACTCTCAATTAGAGTTATAATTTTTTTGATCCAAGTGTATTTTTTTGAGCATTTGTCCCATGTTTATAATCGGATTAACCAATATGTTGAGTTTTCAATAGCAATTGATAAAATATATATGCCAGCATTTATATATCACTTTTACATTAAATATACCATATTTTCTAGGACAGGTATTATCCCTTTATGTGTATGAGTTGGTTGTTGAGTTTGCATACTTTTGTTCCCAAGTAGAAACTACAAGGAAGATATGAGATAATGCCTACATCATCTGATTCTCGTATGGACAATATATCAAACCTAAAAAGGTGGGAGCATTCCGACAAACACCATGATCAGTGGAACAACTCTATCAAATCATACCACAACCACTACTAATGACCTAGGATAACCCTTTTTGGTACATTCGTTGAAGATCAAGGTGTTTTAAAAGTAGACCCAAAACTAACAAATGCACGTGTGCAACACTTCCACAATATCAAATGATGAAATTCCAAAGAAATAACTCTCACCAACTTCACTGTCATGCCAAAGTTAGGATTGCTATATCCCCCTCCCATGACTATAATTACTTTTCATACATGGGTAATAATAATTGGCAATTATTTATGTTATAGTGAGAGTTTAGGAAGCTTTATGGAAGTTGCCTCCATCTACCTGCATCCACATGGCCCTCTATTTATGCAACTAATTCATGAGAATAATAAAAGAGAGAAAGGAAGCCTTCTTGCCTCTGCTTCCAGACCCTAGTTCTTGATCTTCACTTCTTCAAAAGCGAGGGAGATAGAAGTCTTTGGAGTTTTGAGAAGAGGATATCAGGTCAGTCAAGCTAGAAGAAAGAGAACAAAGCCAAAGAGAAGAATTGGAGTAAAGGGATGAACCACACCATATTTGCTTCCTCTATTTTTCTTCGACTACTTATGTTATTTTTCTTGATGTATTCAATGATGTTTATTGCATAATTCATTCGGTAATTTTGTATAGTTTTAGGATGACAATGGATCTTAATAAATATCTAATGTAGAGTGTTATTATCTATCTCTATGTATGTAATCGTATGTTGATTATTTTAATTCTATTTTTAAGGTTTCAAAAGCATTGCTAACCTTTGTATGATTAAGAGATTTGAGTTTGCCTAGACATAAGGAATTCATCGATGTCATTTGTTGAAATAGTTTATGAGTCGGGTAGATTATACTTTATATCATAGACATCCATATTGGGGAGTCGCACAAAATGCACCAATGTTGTTTTGTTTGTTACAAATATGTGGAATTAAGAAAATGCAGTAGATTGTAATACGTAGCAAAAACCGTTACAATTATCATTGTTTCTTTGGATATTGATGCACATTATAAGCGATTAGATAAGACTAGAAATTTTAGTTTACAAAGTACACTAAATGAAATTACCCATCCTAGTTCTCATTTACATAAGAAAGAACTTATCAAAGGATCAGAGTAGAAAGGAGACAAGTTACGACTCTTAATTTCAATCAATAGAATTTGGAAATTAGAATATTAGAGAGCAGAATTTTGGCAACCATAATGGAATTAACAAAAATATTCACGATGTCATTTGTTTGTACAAAATATGTGGATCAGAACACTGTTTAAGAAGCTTTCGGAAATCCCAAAATGGGAAGTCAAGTAAGACAAATACCTCAAAACCAGTTGGAGGACAATAAGAAGTGATCATTAGAAAAACTTACTCTACCCCAATTGGAGGATTTCAACCTCAGTATTGTGAGACCACAGATTTTAGTAAATAATTTTTAGATAAAACCTGTGATGTTTCAAATGTTGTAGTCGGTTGGACATTTTAATGGATTGCCAAGTGAGGACCCACACATGCATTTGTTGAATTTTCTTGTCATTTTTTATTCATACAAGCAATATAAGGTCTCTCAGGGTGCAATTAGACTTTGGTTATTCCCTTTTCTTTGAATGGAGTAGCCACTTGTGGTTAACTTGTACCCAAAAAGCTTACTTGGAGATTTCATCGGAGCTGAAGCCGTTAATTACAAGCGTAAACATAACATATGAAGGATTAACCATAAATGTAAAGTGAAATTAAACTAAAATTATCCATTTGTTACCATAATTTTTGACAATATAAGCATATATATCAAAATCATGACTATAGTTGTCAACCTGACTTGAGTTCATATACTCAACAATGTTTCTAATTTATGAAACGAAAAAAATGAAAGCACTGACTCCTAGGCTGAGTATAATTTCCACTTCAGCTCTAACTCCAATGCTCCTGCTGACCAGCACCAGTAAAGGTGAGACCCACAAATTTTGAGTTTCTTTCTTTATCAACCAAAATTAATGTGGAGAAGGCGTGATGAAATTCATCTTTCGGAGTGATTATTATTATTATTATTGTTGTTGTTGTTATTATTATTATTATTATTATTATTTTTGTTATTGTTGTTGTCATTATTGTTGTTGATGTTGGTATTATTATTATTATTATTATTATGATCATCATCATCATCATAATAGTTTTAGAACTACTTTTTACTCCCAAACTCTTTAAATCGGCTCTATTCCATGACTTCTGAGTCAAACTCTATGGGTGATTATTATTGACAAATTTATGATTGATTTTTTGAGTTAAAAAACAAAAGTTATCGAAACATATTATTTTTAAATCTAGATAAACCAATTTTTCAAAATAATATAAATCATATATCTATCAATTTTATGCTGGTGTCAAAAAGAATAATATCTCCTAATTTCATAAATTATTTTTATTTATTGAATTAAAAATGAATGTATTGACTTCAAGTATTTCCAAATTGACTCCAACTTTGGGGCAAACCGAGACTCGAATCCAAGGATTTTAAACTATAGTTATTATTGCTATTATATATGCAAATATTATCTCGGCTAACTAACGGAGAGACCTGATCCAAAATCTCATTTACTATGGGTTAATAAACTAAATTCCAAGCTTTCATGTATAAGTAGGTTAGTTGTTACGAAGTGGAATTCTTGATAGAGAAGGGCCACTATGACGATAATGTAGTCATGCTAATTAGCTGTTTGATGGGTTGAACCTGTTGCTCATCACCAATGGCAGCAAGGGATGATACTTAGTTTGATACTTGATGGTGTCAAACATAATAAATTGAATGATATGGACGGGTAGCTATAAGTGGTCATTGTTAGAGTTGGTTATGAAGTTGGAGGTAAAATTTAATATTCAAATTCAGGATTTTTTTTAGTTCTTTGACATACATGGCATATTTTCAGGATTTATGAGAAAAGGTGAAAGGATTTACATTGTCCCCGGGTGTTGACACTACAGGTGCAGGAGGCACAGGAGGTGCTTTTGTTGTTGCTTTACTTATTTCTTTGGCCGAAGACATGCTCCTTTATCAGGTTCATTACTTCTTTTTAATTTTGCTTCCCTTAAAAGGTTGCAAGAGAACATGCTTCGAGCTACTGAACACATTAATTATTCATATCATTAATTTTTTCCATTTGCTTCTCTTGGTGCATCCATTTACGAGTCAAAAAATAACTTAGGTACAATATTTTTTATATAAATATCTCTTGTTATTTAATATTACTTCTTGTCATGATGTTGTGCTATATATGTGGCCTATATTAGAGATTCTTCTTCAGGAAGTGCTCAACATCCCAATGCCCTCTAGTGTGATGGGGTTGCACAAAGCTCTGACTGCCTGAGCCCTCGCCAACAACAAAATGACGTGGTCTAGCCTCTCCACCTCACTGCCGGTTTGTCTGTGGAACGAAACTCCCACTGTCATCCTTGGGCTGGGATTTTATACAAGCCCTACAACCAACAGCAATAGTGGAATATGGGGATATTGAGCTATCGGCGGCGGCAGTGGTGGTACTCACTCCAACTCAGAGGCCTTAGCAGGTGTCTCTACCCTTGTTGGCCTCTTCTTCAGTCTAGTCATGGTCATGGCCATCTCGCAGACTATATCCAACAGCTAGATTATCACCTCACGAGATAGCTACCGGTCCTCTACGGCTCTCACCTGGTCTACCCTCAAGGTCTATTGTTCCTCTTGCAGGACCCTAATCAACTCTATCTCGGGATCCGCCACTGGCTCCTGCACGGGCAATGGGAATCACCTGTCAGGGGTAAGCCTGCAGCGTATCGGCGGTCTACCTTGTCGTCCGCTTCCCATTTGCTCAAATTATTTGATCACTAATACTAACCACAAACTAACGGACATAGACTGCTTACAAATTGCCACACACAAACTAGCCATTGGAAACACCAAAAAGGAAGTTAGCAGAAGCATAGACAAAGACATACCTGTCGGCTAAGCTGTGGATCGGCTTTGGTGGTGGGGGGTCTACAATAGAACAACCACATACAACATAGTATGTATAACACACACATTCCAAAAGTGTGCCACCTTAATAGTCAAAAAGGTTGGCTTTGATACTAAGTTGTAACACCCCAATTTGGCTCAAAGGAAGGACTGAATCATGATATTATAATTTAGAACATTCTCGTTGGGCTATCGTATACAAACTTTATAGAAGCGGATCTCAACTCTTCATGGAGTCTTAAGATGGACACCAGGCTTGGTTTTCATAGAATGTGTGCAAAGTTCATATTACAAAGGTAGATCTTAGATGTAAAGGAATCTTATATAAACACCCCTAGCCTTAATGAAGGCAAAACCACCCCTATAATTGTAAGTGGTGACTTTCAAAATGCGATGATCATTCACAGCTGTAGAAGAAGCACACCCTCGCTACAGTTTTGAGGATGCATGTTGTTGCATACATCATATTCTTACTGCTTAGTTCAAGTAATTAGCTTAGTCCTTATTCATTACACGAAGATGATGCAAATATTTAAACAAGGGTCGTGGTCGCCTATTCCACATCCCCTATGCGGGCAATAATTAAAGTGTCATGGAAATTACATAGCATCGTAGAGTATCGGGCATCAAACCTAATATTCAGACTTCAGATAGGTCTTCAGCTGGTGTGAACCATAAGCTCCTCCACCCACGTTACTCTAAACAAAAACAACTGCAGCCAAATATGTTTTGTGCATTTGACTTAGCTCCTCATCGTATTCTAGGACTTTGAGGTTTATCTAACTTGCACACGATGGTTAACCTTGCTCAAAAGTATTATAACTCCACAATAAAATATAATAATATAAGGATAAAACATGCTATCACAACCATCATGAGATACATCGGAATCATACAAGGTACACATTATATAGTCATCCACAAAATACATGACATAACACAGGGCCCCCGCCACCACCACCACTAGCCACTTGATCCATGCACCTAGGCTGACCACCTCAATAATCAAATAAATTTGATTCTTTGCCCGAATAACTACAGATAAAACAACAAGTTGGCAAATGGGTATTCTATACCCACAAGAACTTAGGAAACTTCAGAATTGCAGCACACTAAGCTGTAAGCAAGCATACTTAAATGAGTTTTGGCGCACATGCATAACTAATATTCATATTCATACCTATAACACTTACGGTTAAGTTAGTGCCACAAATTTTAGAAATGTATTACGTTATGCAGTACCCTCATACTCCTTACTACCATAAGGTTTGAAGAAGTACTAGTGAAGTCCATGCATACTGTTACAGGTTTAGTCACGGGCATGACCGGGACACTAGGGTTGAGGGTTGTTCCTAGTATTTCCCACGTCCATGATGGGTAACAGGGGTTACTCGAGTGTGGTGAAACAACCAGTGCTGATTCGTGCTATTTGCATTGATCAGACAGTGGTGCATGCGCGCTATCGGAGGACCGAGGGAGGACCGGTATGCGATAGCGTACGTAGCGGCAGTTGGGTGCTGTTTGGTGCATGGGGTCTATCGGGGGAGTTGCTGTACCGAGCGAGATATCGGACAGTACCGATAGTTGCTGCAGCGGTCATGATCGGTAAGGAGTACCGAGCATACCGATGCTGCGTATCAAGCGTGGCGGGTTCCAGTCGCGTGCGAGGTCGAGCTTAGCCGGGAGACTCTATCGAGCAGCGGAGTCGCGAGTACCGGGAGCGATGGGTGCGAATGGCCAAGCACCACGACCGAGCATGTTTGCGCTACCGAGCAATTCGAGTAGCATGGGTGCGCGTTGGTGCCGATGACCGAGCCAAGTGAAGGAGCGGTTTGCGGGACTTGGGGTTATCGTGCATGTGCATGGTTTTGCTGGACCGTACTCACAGAGGTTGATACTTTGGTCAGCTGGTTCGAGCCAGGGGTCTCAACCAGGTGACCGTGCCGCACCAAAGGGGTGGAAGTCGGAACACCAAGCACCAAGGGGTGGAAGCCGGAACACCAAGCACCAAGGGGTGCATGTGTTGGCGTGCAGCACTTCAGCCGGGTGTCTATATAAGGAGATGTTATCCTTGTGTAGAGAACAGCGAAGACAAGAGAGAACAACATGTAGTAGAGAAAGGAGGATTGTCGGAGCAGTCGGGTTCTCGAGGGAGGAGAACCACCATGGTCGAGAATGGGGGACTGTCGGAGCAGTCGGGTGCTGCCCCTAGACCAGGGTTCCTTTCGGTGTTGTTCCGTTCCTTCGAGCTGCGAGGGCCGAAGGGTTAGACCTGTCGAGTGAGGGTCGAGAGGTCAAGTTGTGGGGCTTGCATGTCCACGACTTGCGGGTAGTCTTAGGGTGAGCGAGTAGCCCAAGGCGAGGCGTGTGGGGGCTGTCCACAGCGCCGAGCAGGTACTTGATACGAGGTCGAGTGCTTGTATCCTTGTATTCATAGTGTTGTAATATAAGGTTGGGAATTTTCCCGTATCTCTGTGTGTTGCTTGTTGTTTGTCGCATGTAGACAAGTAGCGTCTGTTTCCAGGTCGGGGTCGACGTTTACAACGTGACTTAGTTACGAGGACAAGTCGCGGTGACGAGCAGGGCAGAGACCGGCACGACCGAACACGAGCGAGGTGTTTGGTGACTCTCGAGACTTGATCGGTAAGGAGTACTGATACTCGAGAAGGCTGGATCACGGGCTGGTGCGTGATCGTGGTTGGTGCATTGTTTGTTGGTAGCCGGTATCCTCATATCGGTAGCGATATTGAGTATCGGTGTGGCGAAGGAGTTCGTGGCTGTGAGTGTGACCGTGTGCGGAGTTGTTTCCGAGTTGCAGATTTCTGCAAGTTGTTGCGTGCTTGTGGAAGGCTGAGTGTTCCTAGGAGGGGAATACGCCGCACAGATCTGTATTTGAGGGCGAAAAATTGGGTCCTCGATACAGCCCTGTGACAGAGGTATCAGAGCAAGGCTCAAGTGGCGCTACAGCAAAAGCTGGTAGCGGAATTGAGGCTTGGTTGCGTAACTCAGGTAGCGGTATACCAGAGTAGGGTGGCCAAGTTGCAGAATTGCATGGTCGTACACGAAGGCATCACAGATCTACCGACGAACCAACCAGGTGGTGGACACGAGGTCCACAAATGCTCTCGGAGAGCGAGTTGCAAGGCTGGAGGTGTTGGTTGGAGGGCCGACCAATGGTGAGGATAATAATCACCCGGTGTTTGTCCAACTGGAACTTGACCAAGGAGGTGTTGAGGGTTGGCGAGCATCCGGAATCCAGCGATGCAAGGAACGAGATGGCTGAGATGTTGGAGCATCTCAGGGCGAGTTTGGAGATAGTGCAGGAGGATGTTGCTCTTCTGAAGCGGGCACTACTCCCCTCACCTCAGCAGATTGCTGCTGACCATGCAGCCGAAACACCAGGAAGGCTTAAGGTGCCGGAAGCCAACGAAGTTCGGGAGAGAAGAACTTCATCTGGGACTCGGAGGAGTATTTTTGAGCTGCGAAGATCCCTACTCATAGGCAAGTCTCGATATCCAGTATGTTCTTAACTGCTGATGAAGGACACGCACCCAGGACGATGAGCATGCGGGTCGTCCTATGATCGAGACGTGGGAGGCCATGAGGGGAGAACTTAGGGATCAGGTTTTGCCGACTTATACCGCATGGGTGGCAAGTGAGGCTTTGAAGGAGCTTCGACTTACAGGAACCGTGAGGGACTACATCAAACAGTGGTTTAATCTAGAGGAAAGCTGCGAGCGCTTGGTGGAGGTCACCAAGGCCCCAGCCCGGGTGTCAGCGGGGATACCTAGAGGACCGAAGGTGCTGCTTGGTCCGAGGATGGATCAGAGAAGAGCAGTGGAGTCCGTTGGGCATAATGTTGGCAAGGTGCGTGTGGGGAAGTCTAGGTTTCAGCTAGGGGTGGATTGGCTGAAGGCTAGCACTGTAGTCCGAGTATGGAGCTTCCAGAAGTTAGCCAACTACTTCAGGAAGTATGTCCGGGATTACACGAACGAGTTGCTGCGTAGATGCAGGAGGGTGCTCTATCCCTTTGTCTACGGGGAGAGGCAGCAACACATGCATGAGGCATGGATCATTCAGGGGGAGTACATCCATGGAGAGGGATGGAAGTACCTGATGTTCGTTCGGGTCACTGGTTGATGAAAATCACTGACAAGGCACAAGGATACTCATTGCATCTGGAGTACCACCAGACGGGGATGAGGTGCCGACGGGAGATCAGCTTTTTCCTCGGGAGGGAGGAAATGTCCAGCACTGGGAGTGTAGGGGACAGAGTCTGGAAGCTAGTAGTCTTTATGGAGTATCCACCTCCATGTTCGACCAAAGACACTAGAGAGCAGATATTGCGAGCTGATGGAGTAGGTGATAAATCCGGAGTTAGGGTTTCACTTACCGTGTTTGGGTTGCAGCGAGGCAAATCCAAACTTCTTCATTCCAACTTGTCTAGACAGCCACTAGATGAGGTGAGTTCGTGCTGGAAGAGTAGCCAGCAGTGCTTTACACGGAGATGGAGAAAACCAATCGAGGTTCTTGAATCACTAGCGACATTGCAGAGTCTTGAGGGGGTGCTTGTAGCCAGCAACTTTCGGAACCACAGGGAGTTGTTAGTCCGAGTTTCATGATGAACTGGGAGGCTAAAGTGCATAGTCGATGGAGTGTGTAGGAGTACATGCGAGGTCTGAAGCGCAACAGATCGGGGACGATGCAATGGAAGAGGAGCTGGTACCACTTAGCAGCGGGCCTATGGTACATAGAGCGGAGTCGTTGCAGGTTTGTCTATACCAAGAGGAAGCCGAGGGGAGGCTGAGTCTTCTTGTATGAGGCAGGAAGAATCTCTTGGCGGAGGACATAACAAGGTGGAGGATCAAGTTCGATTTGGGAAAATGGACCGTGACAAACTCTCCGATGAGGACATCGGCTCTCATTGGTGGGGGAGAACTGTTACAGGTCTAGTCATGGGCATGACCGGGACACTAGGGTTGAGGGTTGTTCCTAGTATTTCCCACGTCCATGATGGGTAACAGGGGTTACTCGAGTGTGGTGAAACAACCAGTGCTGATTCGTGCTATTTGCATTGATCAGACAGTGGTGCATGCGCGCTATCGGAGGACCGAGGGAGGACCGGTATGCGATAGCGTACGTAGCGGCAGTTGGGTGCTGTTTGGTGCATGGGGTCTATCGGGGGAGTTGCTGTACCGAGCGAGATATCGGACAGTACCGATAGTTGCTGCAGCGGTCATGATCGGTAAGGAGTACCGAGCATACCGATGCTGCGTATCAAGCGTGGCGGGTTCCAGTCGCGTGCGAGGTCGAGCTTAGCCGGGAGACTCTATCGAGCAGCGGAGTCGCGAGTACCGGGAGCGATGGGTGCGAATGGCCAAGCACCACGACCGAGCATGTTTGCGCTACCGAGCAATTCGAGTAGCATGGGTGCGCGTTGGTGCCGATGACCGAGCCAAGTGAAGGAGCGGTTTGCGGGACTTGGGGTTATCGTGCATGTGCATGGTTTTGCTGGACCGTACTCACAGAGGTTGATACTTTGGTCAGCTGGTTCGAGCCAGGGGTCTCAACCAGGTGACCGTGCCGCACCAAAGGGGTGGAAGTCGGAACACCAAGCACCAAGGGGTGGAAGCCGGAACACCAAGCACCAAGGGGTGCATGTGTTGGCGTGCAGCACTTCAGCCGGGTGTCTATATAAGGAGATGTTATCCTTGTGTAGAGAAGCAGCGCAAGACAAGAGAGAACAACATGTAGTAGAGAAAGGAGGATTGTCGGAGCAGTCGGGTTCTCGAGGGAGGAGAACCACCATGGTCGAGAATGGGGGACTGTCGGAGCAGTCGGGTGCTGCCCCTAGACCAGGGTTCCTTTCGGTGTTGTTCCGTTCCTTCGAGCTGCGAGGGCCGAAGGGTTAGACCTGTCGAGTGAGGGTCGAGAGGTCAAGTTGTGGGGCTTGCATGTCCACGACTTGCGGGTAGTCTTAGGGTGAGCGAGTAGCCCAAGGCGAGGCGTGTGGGGGCTGTCCACAGCGCCGAGCAGGTACTTGATACGAGGTCGAGTGCTTGTATCCTTGTATTCATAGTGTTGTAATATAAGGTTGGGAATTTTCCCGTATCTCTGTGTGTTGCTTGTTGTTTGTCGCATGTAGACAAGTAGCGTCTGTTTCCAGGTCGGGGTCGACGTTTACAACGTGACTTAGTTACGAGGACAAGTCGCGGTGACGAGCAGGGCAGAGACCGGCACGACCGAACACGAGCGAGGTGTTTGGTGACTCTCGAGACTTGATCGGTAAGGAGTACTGATACTCGAGAAGGCTGGATCACGGGCTGGTGCGTGATCGTGGTTGGTGCATTGTTTGTTGGTAGCCGGTATCCTCATATCGGTAGCGATATTGAGTATCGGTGTGGCGAAGGAGTTCGTGGCTGTGAGTGTGACCGTGTGCGGAGTTGTTTCCGAGTTGCAGATTTCTGCAGGTTGCTGCGTGCTTGTGGAAGGCTGAGTGTTCCTAGGAGGGGAATACGCCGCACAGATCTGTATTTGAGGGCGAAAAATTGGGTCCTCGATACAGCCCTGTGACACATACCATACACACTTTTACTTGTAAAAGCCAAAAACCCTCATATTTATATGTATGTATGTTTATGTATATGTATATATATATATATATATATATATATATATATATATATATATATATATATATAGGCTTTGGAGAGGATTTCATGCTTAGTTCCTAGATATCTCATCTTTCGAAAGCCATCAAGGGGTCTCAACATTGAAGTTTTATTAAACACGTAAAAAATAAGGCTAAATGACCCAACATTGGAGTATCCGATAAAATACTATCGATGTTGTTCTATGTCTAAAACATAGTTAAACTCGACATATAAGGAGTCAAGCAGAATCAAGCAAAGGGAGAGTCCTACAAACCTGAATGAGTAGAACTCCATATTATAGTCAATGAGTTCAGCCACAATACCTAGCACATCGATGGAATTGAATAAGATAAGATTGGGTCACATCGGCACGTAAACCATGGTAAAGCCTCCACACATGCTCAACATTTAACATCACTTAATTATCTTAATTAGGTCCTAAGTGAAGTCTTAAATATTATTAGGTAACTTAATTAAGGTTTTAGTTTCATGTTTAGTTAATTGGCTTTAATCACTTCTAGGGTTTTAATCAATGGGCTTGCTAGAACATTTTTTTGGATGTGTAAAACCCTGAAAATAATTAGGTTGTTTTATTGAGGGTTTTGTAAATCTTAAAATAAATCAATTATTTAATTAAATTAATTCTTGGAAATCAGTATTTTGTCAATTATAACTCATTCATAGTTTTTGACCTTTCGTTATCACACAAATATAGTTATGAGTAATTACGTTCTTTTCTATAAATTTAATATAGTGACTTCTTAAATTCCACACATATTTATAAAATTTAATGCAATGACTTCTAGAATTCCACACATATTCTTCTATATAAAGGAAAGTTCTGTTGTTAAATGCTCTGGATAGGTTGTGAGCACGTTTGACACACAAAGGGGAAGACATTATGATTATTTGCTATAGTTGAGGGTTCTTCGCCAAATTTTCAGGTCCGTATAATTATTTAAAATGTTGTGTTTTCCCTTCTGGACGACTTGATCAGGTTGAGCCCAAATTTGATCACCATGCATCGAGTGCAACAGGGGTCAAGGAATTGACTCAGTTCGACAAAGGCTATGCCCATCATAATCCAATATTGGACATGTTAGAAAAGGACCTGAGAGCCCATAATACAATAA